>OY754304.1:9341474-9384474 GCA_963573255.1 Chironomus tentans | reverse complement strand
GTATTTGTGCCGACGCTAACCTTTTGAATTACAGGGCTTACAATTTGAGCAGATTGCTTTAGCTGGGCCTTTTGAAAGAAAGTGACTGTGATTCTCTTAAGATCAGGGTCTGAAGGATTATATTTGGCGTTTAAGCGATTAGCATTAATGACTCTTTCAGTCAATACAGCTTTACGTTGCGTGTTGATTAAATTTGCATCAACTTCATCAAGCAAAATCGTAGCCGAGTCGCTCAAATTTGCATAAAGAGGACTTCCGTTGCACATATGTGTACATCCAGCGAGAGCGAGTGCTAAGTTTCTATTCGGAACTGCCAAGAAACCAAATGTTCTAGTGATAATTCGGTCATTTTCTATGCACCAACGGAATCCACAAACTCTAGCAATTTCCTCATAAGTCTCGAGTAGATTTATTACGTATTTCGACGTATATCCGGACATTCGAGGCAAGTTAGTGACTGAAATGGGAATTGGGATCTGATTAATGCTTCGCGCATCAGCAATCTCGATTGATTGCTTAAAATAGGCACTGCATAATGTCACACTGGGAAATGAAACTTTAGTTCCTTCAATTGATCGAACGGTTCGGTATTCAGTCATAGCACGCGTATATTCTGCAGGATCAAGAAGAAAAACGAACGCTGAATCTAAGTTTCTGTCCGCTGCGTAATCTCTAACACGGAATATTCCAATTATTGAATTAAATTCAGGCTCGATTGCCTTAATAATCTCACTGCATTTCGTATTGGCAGCAATTCCCTCGATTGAGAATGCTCTCGTCGTGGTAGATATGTTGGATAGAGTTCGCTTCATTATCGATTTATTTAAATTGTTTTTAATTGAATTATTTTCACTATAAATATCCCTGAAGTTGGCTTCAGATTGCACGTTATAGGAAAGTTCAAATTTTGAACTTGAGGTTAAATTTGAATTTGAAGAGACCGTTGATGTTTCAATTATTGCACCGACAGTAAAAGTAGAAGCTTGACTACAATTCGCTTCCTCTTCATTGAAACTCTTGCTCAATTCAAGTTTTGCCAAGTTTCTAATTGCTCTACTCTTCTTTATTTTTCCATTGGCCATTCTTACGTCAGCTACTCGAGCTGTGCCATCTTTTCCAATATGAATGCGAACTATTTTAGCTCTTTGCCATTCACGTCGTGTTTTATTTGGTTCTATTACCAAAACTAAGTCACCCACTTTCGGTGGAACCTCTGTTTTGTGCCATTTGGTTCGTTTAGTAAGTACTGGCAGATAATGAGCAGTAAATTTACGTATCAATTCATCAGCAACGATTCTTCCGCGTCTATAAATTGATCTATCGGGAATAGAGGAATATACATTTTTATGAATGCCTGGCAAAAGCGGCCAACCACTTTTGTTCTTCACTAAGTGATGCGGAGTCAGAATTTCTCCATCAGCAGCGTCCAGAGAATTCTCTGTTAATGGTCTGCAATTAATCCTATGATTAGCTTCCATAACGGCTATGTTAAGCTCCACACGACTGATCTTCCTACGTTCCAGAGTAGCAGACAATGAGCGTTTGACTTCCTTAATCAAACGTTCATAAACACCTCCAAACCACGGTGAATGGGCTGGAATGAATTGCCATTCCACACGGTAAATTTCAGCTAGCTTTGGGCCTAGAGCGCTCATGTGCTTATTGAAAAACTGTTCCCTTTGATAATCTTCTTCAAGTGTCTTGGCTGTTCGCTTGAAATTTGATGCGTTATCGCTAATAAATTTTCTCACGGGTCCATAAGAAGTCCAAAAGGTAACGATAGCTTCCAAAATTCGTAGAGATTCCATTGAATCCAAGATGTGGAGGTGAATATAGCGTGTCAAAGTGCAAACGAAGATTAAAATGTAAACTTTTTTGATGTTGCCGTTTACAGTTGGTCTTAATGGTCCCAGAATGTCAATGCCTGTGACCTCGAATGGTCTCATATTGGCATCAACCCGATCCTCAGGTAATGGAGCCATCCTTGGTGAATAAGGCATAGCGTTTTTCACTTTACACCAATTGCATCTGGCTTTTATTGATCTTAATGCCATTTTAAGCTCTGGAATCCAAGCTACAGTCCTGATCTCAGCGATTTGCGCTTCCATTGCGATGTGATTATGCTTATAGTGGTAAAAGGCAAGCATATTCGTCACTAAGATGTTTCTTCGGGGGAGAAGAGGAGCGAACTGTTGCGGAAAAATTTCCTTGTTGACGTTGGTTCTGGCATTAATGCGAATTAGTCCTTGCGGGTCTAGGAAGACATTTAATTGCTGCATCATAGGATTTCTAACGGGCTTTCCGGTACTTAGAGCTTTATATTCGATGGGAAAAGCCTCTCGTTGGATTTTTCTGAACAGAAAATGTTCAGCTCTACCAAAGTCGTTCGTTGTTAGATTTTCCAAGCCATCAGTTATGTTATTAATCTCTTTAATCAGCGGCACATTATTGAATTGTTTATGAAGGATCAGAGGAATGAAAATGTCCATATGTAATTTGAGTGCTCTAGCTGTAGCACGTTTAGTTTTAGACCACGTAGATCTTACGGAAGCGCTAAAACGATCAATTGCCTCATCATTAGCCATTTTACAGTTAATCGGAGGTAAAACGTGAGTGGAATAATTCAATTTTTCTATGTATATATTGTTAATAACGTTGCATTCCTCGGTTATTAATTTAGACGGTAGTTTTGGCCAGTGTTCTTCTCCTAATTTTATAAAATCAGGTCCTTTCATCCAAACTGAGTCATTACAGGCAAAATCAAATTTCCTCATCTTAGTGCATAAGTCCGCAACATTTAATTCCGTTGGGACGTAATTCCATTCTCTTCTTTCAGTAAGTTCCAAAATCTCTTCTATTGGACCTATAGCGTATTTAACGAGCTTTTGATTTGGATTAAGTATCCAGCGTAAGACTACCTCAGAGTCGCACCAAAATGTTCGTCTTAATTTGTCGTTGTTCAAAGCGTTTGTGATAGTTTTACTCAATCGTGCAGCAATTAATGCGGCCATCATTTCGAGACGTGGCATTTCTTTGATCGCAGTCTCTGTTTTAAGCCTTAAAGGCGTAACCTTTGCCTTAGCCATTACAATTGAGGAATCCACAATTCCGTTAGCTTTAGTGACAAGATAAGCAACAGCTCCAAAGGCTTCAGCTCCAGCATCCGAGAATATATGCAAATGAATATCTTCAGCATCGTTCAACGCATCGATTTGCGTGAATCTTCTCGGAAATTCTAATTTAGCGATGTCATTTATTTGTTCAAGCCAGTTTTTCCAATCCTTTGAGGCTTTATTGGAAATAGTATCGTCCCAACCGATTTTATCAGCCCAGCTACGTTGCAGAAGGATTTTACCTCGAATGGTAAAATGCGATATTAGACCTAGCACATCATAAATTCTAGCTAGAGTGCTGGCTTGATCTCTCTTTGACGGTTTCTGGTCAAAGTCCTTTACGAGTTTAATGAATAGATTATTCTCCAATTTGAACTCGAAACAATCTTTCATAGTGTTCCATTGACATCCTAGAACTTTCGTGACATGACCGTCTGCTTCCGTCTCAGGTATTGGAATAGCTTCATGCTTTACAGCACTTGGAGGTAGTGATCTGAGTAATTCTGCGTTGTTACTCTGAAACGCGACTAATTTCCAATTAATTGAGTCACAAATTTCGATGCATTGCGTAGCGACTTGTAAGGCTTTGTCCACTGTAGGTTCTGAAGTCAAAACATCGTCCATGTAAGTCATGTCAATTAGTGTACGAGCAGCGTCAGGATATTTGTCTATCCATTTCTCAGCCGTCTTATTTTTTACATATTGCGATGTGAAAGGGCTACTCGTAGGTCCAAATAGCATTACACTAGCGATGAATGTTTTCATTGGAGTCTCACAGTTCTCACGAAACAATATTCGTTGACACTGCTGATCCCGTGGGCATATTTTCACCATATTGAACATAGCTTTTACATCTGCAGTAAAAGCTATACTGTTCATACGCATGCGAATCAATGGATTAACTATATTGATTAACAAATCCGGTCCTTTGAGTAGGTTAGCGTTCAGTGAAGTTCCCTGATAGGTAGCTGAAGCGTCATATACGTTTCGCATTTTGGGTGGGTTCTTATTTGCATTGATAACCAGCGAAGTTGGTAAATACCACACGTTAGGCCAATCTCCTTTCATGTCCTCTTCTGTCGCTTCACGTAAATAGTTCAATGCTATTAAATCCTTTACATTATTGTTGTAAGCTTCATGATGTAATGGGTTTTTCATTAATTTCCTCTCTTCAGCCAATTGACGTCGCAAAACTGCAGTATAGTTATTAGGTAATCGAGGAATAACCTTATCTTTCCTTTTCCACACAAGTGGTGCTTCAATAAATCCACCTTCAAGTACTTTAACTTCTTCGTCGAGTAGTTCTACAGCACTCTTTTCATCTTCCGTGAGATATGTCTGTGTGGCTCGAATGCCCAAAGACTCAACTGAGAAATGCTGGACTAAAAGATCATGCAGAGTTTCATTTGTACAGTTCTCTTTATTAGGAACTGGATCCTCGACTGGATCTTTCGTATCTTCTGTCGCCTCCGATAACGAGTTAACTACTTCTGTGCTATTTGAGTTTCCTAAATGTGTCATGCCTCCGTATACTGACCATCCAATTCTCGTTCTTACGGCGATTGGACCATTGCTCTTGCCCTCAACTAATTCACAGCCTTCGATTAGGTGTGCATGAGGAGCTCCAATCAGCATTACAGGATACTCCTCGAAATATCCCTCGAATGGGATATTTTTGAGATATGGAAATTGCTTACGTAATTCATTCATATCGAGCGTCCTTTGAGGAAGATACAAATCTTCAAGTGCGAAGCAATTATTCAAATCAATTTTTGTTGATTTGTCTTCCATGCTTTGAATTTGCATATTGAGTTTGACTGCGTTGCTGGTTCTTGTGGATTTATCAGCCCACTGCAAATGGAGCGTGTGTGGTGATCCTTTAATCCCCAATGCTTCACGTAAATCCTCGCGCATTAGTGTAATTTCGCTGCCACTATCGCCTATGACTAGTGCAACGACGTAACCAGCCGGACCCCATAATTTTACACGAAATACTTTCACTGTCTTTGGCGTTTCTCCGACATTTTTGTTGTCAGTGACAGCTCCAACTTGAACTTTATACGTCAGCTTAAATGCTGCATTTGAATTAGCTGTAGTCTCGGAATTAGCAATCTCATTCCTAGCATTATTGACTCTTTCAGCCGCTCTAGCTGTGTTGTTCCTTGTATTCGTTCGTTTCTTCCTGAAGTTATTGTATCGACCTGATTTTTGAGCGTTATTTGAAGCATCATGGATAGATATATGATGTCTGGAACAGCATCTACTGGTTTTGTCAACCCTATATCCACAATTAGCTTTCAAATCACAATCTGAAGCGCGATGAGCAGTAGTAATAATGCAATTTTTGCAAAGTCCTTTATCAGCAATCCATTTCATGCGCTCGTTTTCACTTTTGTCTTTGAAACGGGGACACTGCACAGCATAATGATCATCACTGTTACAAAAGACGCATTCCTTTGATATTGACGCAACTTTATCTAAATCATAGCCGATGTAGGGTGCTGTAATCTTGTCTTTAATCTCAAATTTGAAATCAGACTTATCCGTTGATTTAGGATTCGACACAGCCACGTTCTGAACTTGGTAAGGCTTTGATTTAGCCTTTGCCTCTGTTTCCCACGATTTCTTCTTTATCGGTGCATCCTCAAGTAATGGAATGCGTTTCAACAGATAATCGTAAATAGTTTGAACGTCCATGACGATTGTAGATACTTCTGGGTTCCTCTGAACGTAAAAATCTTTACAACGCAATTTATCTTCTTGATTAAATTGACAGAATATTGCCTCAGCAATAGTATTGGAGTTAATATATCCGATGTTGGCGTAACGACAAGCAGCAAAGTAGGATTGAATAGCTGCTTGAAGCTTGATTGCATCCATTCTGTAGAGATTTGAATTAAATTTGAAATTTTTTAATTCCTCGCCTCTATTGCGTACCATTCTCATTTCATCACCGAAAGCGATTTTCAAAGTAGTCATAATCACATCCAAAGATTCTGCATCAAATAGATCTCGAACGATTTCAAAGGCCTCGCCTTTTAAAGCGCCTTTAATGTGATATTTCAATGCAATTTCATCTCGTCCTAAATGTTCACGGTATCGATCCACATCCTGTTTGAAAGCTAGCCATTTATCTTCTTCGCCTTTAAATTCAGCTATTTTAGGTAAAGCGCGACGTCTGATGTTTTCCAAATTCCTTCGTTCGTCTCTTTCTTGTGAGACAGTCAAGCGTTGTAATAGCGTTGTAAAGTCCGCAACATTAACAGAATTTTGAGAATTATTCTGAATATTACACGTCTCATTATCATCAAATGTAACATTAGCCGTCGATTCAGCAGAATGTCCTTGAATTTGACGTTGTGGAACTTGCGTAGCTTCAATAGAAGCAGTGGTATTTCCACTGGTATACAAATTAGACAAAGCACTAGTGGCTCGATTGCCAAAATAGCCTGGTACTAACGTTGATGAATGAGGTGCTTGGAAAGTCATGGATTGATCTGCTACTGTCGTATCTAGTGATGGTACATTAATCTGAACGTTCTTCAAAGTAGATTCTCTGATTTGAGCTTGTGCCTTTTCCAATTCAAGCTTAAAGCGTTCCGAAACTTCTATTGCTCGTTTCTTATCTGCTCGAGATTGCATCACACGCTTTAAAACGTAAGGTGTGATTAATTTCGGGTTAGCAATCACATCTGGATCCTCTTCCACTAAAATTTGTCTCGCACGTCTCTCAAATGAGTTCAAATCTGATTTACTGAATTCCAATTCCGTAAGTAAAGATTCCTCTGTTTCTACAATTGATGAGAGTAAGAATTTTGATCTTCGTAAGATCATGCTATCAGCATATGATGATTGTTGAAAATAGGATTGACATGCATCATTCATCAAGTCCTTTTTACAATCGTTGCACTTCCATGGCACTGATTCTTCCTTAATCAGGTGCTCGTCTAAGTCCACACATCCAGCGTGATAAACTCTATCACAGAAAAAGCAAAGTAGCATTGGATTTACTTCTGTAGTTGATTGAGGTTGTGTCTTAGTCACTTTCTTGACAATTAAACAGTCAGTCATGCAGCATTTCACGTCAGGTTTCAATTTTTCACCCGGAAGAAAGTAAGCCTTTATTTCTGACACTAAAGCATCTTCATTCGTTATGTGTTGAAGCCATTGCGGATTAACTGTACCGTCATTAGCAAACACGTGCAAGTTGCTGTGTGCCATTTTGAAATCCTCGGTGTCTTAATTAATTCCGAAACTGAATTCCTCGATTGGAATACTACTGCTAATAGACTCGATTGTCTATTAATGATGAAAATGAAAATAATGAACACTTATCAAATCAACTGGATCTTTCCTGGATCTTCGCTGGATCTTTGTTGGAACTTGTCTGGAAGCAATAACGTAACGTTACGGACCCCGTACGATCGATTACGTTATAAATTAATATTCTCAGATAGCTCGATTGCTAAAGCTGGAATAAAAAGCAGGAATTAATCGATTTTAATTCCCAAATGCTTTCTGAAAACACGTTTTTGTGCGTGGAAAATGTTTTTTCATAGATTGATCGATTTCAATCAAGATTTCTTGTCTGAGCTATCGATTTAGCAACAGATCAAGACATATAAGCTAATCAATCGATTTTGAATAGCTGTAATGCGGTCTAACCCAATTTTTGTTGGGTGTAAATAAATTTAAAACTTTTTTGTGACGGATTCGACAAGTTTTCAAATTAGAAATTATCCAAAAGAAAGAAAAACTCGATTGTTTTAATTTCTCAAAACTCTTTATTAATTATATTAGATAATTCCTTTTATTTTAAATTTATTTGTGGACTCATCCGTCCTAAAAGTGACTGCTCATGTGGCAGCTTTATGATGAAGTGAAGAAAATAGCAAAAGGGGCCTGAAACTTTCAAAAGGTGTACTAAAAATTCAAATAATAAAAATTCGTTATGAATTTGAATATAAAGTTTCGGTTACAAAAATAAATGAAAAATGAATTAATTCAATTCATTTGTGAGTTAGTCACAATCAATCAATGACTAATATGACAAACATTTCCATTGTCTGCAGTATCGCGGCGGTTTGGGACGCTCATGCAACGCTTTATCATGGTTATGAAATTTGTGGATTAGAGCATTTACCGAAAGATTCAAATGGCTTGTTAATCTACTATCATGGAGCTATTCCCATTGACATGTATTACTTTGTGGCAAAAATATACTTAAAGTATGATCGACTTATTTATACTGTAGGAGATAGATTTCTATTTAAGCTGCCAGGATGGAATGTAAGAACGACATTGTTGCTTAGTATTTCAAGCTATTTGAATGGTCGTTCATAAATGACGTCTGTGTACCCAACTTTAGATCTCTAGCTGACGAGGATGCCTCTAAAATCTTGTACATCATTAATGAACGACCTTATTGGCTATAAATAAGCATCGAAACTAAGTTTTTGTCATTTATTCAAACAGATAATTGCACAGGCGCTGAAAGTCTCTCCTGGCACAGTCAAGTCTTGTACCGAGAATTTAAAAAACGGAAATTTACTTGCTATATCGCCAGGTAAATAAGTCTGATATATAATTGATGCATTCAAATAATTAATAAACATGCCAAAAATTGTCTAGGTGGCGTTTATGAAGCGCAATTTGGGAATCACTACTATGAACTTTTATGGCAACAGCGTCTAGGCTTTGCCAAAGTAGCTATAGAGAGCAAAGCACCGATCATTCCAATGTTTACTGAGAATTTAAGGGAAGGATTCCGAAATATTGGACTTGGACGACGATTCTTTATTAAATTGTATAATTTAACTCGTATACCATTTCGGCCAATATATGGTGTCCCTTTCGTCAAACTACGTACTCACTTAGGCCCACCAATTTATTACGAAGAAGGAATTACCCCAAAACAATTACAAGAAAAGACAGCCGCTGCAATAGAGAAACTTATTGTCGAAAATCAAAGAATTCCTGGCTCTATTGTCTGTGGCATTCTAGACAGATTTTTTGAGAAACGAAAGATTGATACAGTCGTTAACTCCGCAAGACAAAAGAAATTTATGAATAATAAAGATTTATAAATCACATTAAATGGTACTGAAATCAATTGAACAATTTTTTGTTGTTTATTGTTACCATAAGGAATTAATTCAATGTTTTTTTATTCTCACTAACCATTCCTAAGACTATAACAATTTAGTTTTCAGTGCAACTTCTACTTACTTGATTGATCCAATATCTAAAGTTTTATTTTTTTTTTATTATCAAGTTAAAGCAGTGAAAATGTAAAAGCATTAAATGAGCTTTGAAAGCTTTTTCTTTCTATGAATGAATGAATTTAATTGCATAAATATTTTAAGCTTACTATGATATAAAAATGGAAATTTTAATTTTCTGGAACTTTTTCAATCTCAATGTAGTCGTCTTCCTCCTCATCCTTAATCTCCTTCATAATTATTGGCTCTTCCTGATTTTCTTGCTTAATTGTTGTCTTTGCTTGACTTTCCACAATCTCATGTTCTTTCATGTGATGAAGTAACTCTGATGAATATAAAAATCTAGCATTGCATTTCGTGCATGCCTCTTTAAAATCTGCTGGTGTTAATTTGTGCTCTCTGATGTGCTCTTTTAAGCCATGAATTGTTGAAAATATCGCATTACAAACAACACAAGTTATTGATTCAGTGTCAAATGCATGCTCAATTAAATGGTCTTGGAACTTATCACCTTCGATATTTTGTTTGCAGAGATTACATAGCTGTAGCTGATTTTTGGACAGCGAAAAGTTATGCTTCATCATACACGAATTGCAGATTTTCTTCAAATTGGTGTTTTCTAGTGCAGATAGACAAAGTGCACACGTTTTGTCTTCATTTGTGGCCGTTGAACTTACTGTGTTTGTGTGGAATCTGTATTCAATATTGAAGGAATAGATTTTTTTAAATTAAAATTGTAACGGAAATTTAGATTTCAAATTTTTTGAAAACATTTGTACGGTTTTGGAACATTTTTGAAACATTTGTAAGGTTTTGTTAGAATTTTCAAATTTATTTAAGCCGGTAAAAATTTTTTTATTTTTTAATACCAAAACCGTACAAATTCCCTGTAAAATCAGTTCAAATGTTACTCACTTGGCATGAAGATTAATCTCGAAATCAGACGTCAATAGCTGATGACAGCAGATGCAATGCACAGGAAGTTCTAACGAGTTTTTGTTCTTTTGATTGTGGCTTTGGATGTGATGCTTGAAATCGCCAATGTCCTTAATTGACTCTGAACAATGGAAGCATTTTCCAGATATGACTTTACAGTGCTGTAGTTTATGTTCAGCTAATACTGTATTTTAGGAAAGAATGTAAATTATGACCGTGTAAAATTAAGTGAGAAGTTGACTTACCCGCGGGACTTGGTAAAATTTCATCACAAATTGAGCATTTATGTTTTGCGGCGATATTATGCTGAATTTTCATATGATTCTCCAATTCAGTTCTAATTGAAAAATTTCATTATTAATTAATAAATTATATTAATTGACATCGATTAAATCTTACCTAGATTTAAAGTCCTCACGAGCCTCACAATAAGCACATTTCAAGCTAACGCCAGTTTTAGTATTAAGATGAATGATATGACTAGATTTTTCCGTTGGTAGTTCAAGTTGAGGTTGTTCACTTTTATCCTTAAATGTCGAGTTCTTATTGTTATTCTTATCATTTGTGGTAACGCTGGAATTTGTCGAATTCTGAATTTTATAGGAAGAAGCTTGAGCTTCAGAATTGACAGATTTTGAGTCATTTGCCAGACTATATAAATGCTTGACTCTCATGCCTTGCGGTTGGTTCTGTTCATCAATACTTGTCTGTACTCTACTAAGACTATCATGTAATGAATTTAAGTTAATACTTTTTGGATATTGATTATGTAAGGAATTTAATGGAAAAATTGTTGGATTAAGTTTATGTAGGAAATTTGCGTCGGGAAGCTTTGGATCATGATTCATTAGGAATTTCTCTCGATAACTATCAATTAATGATGCATGGTAATTCTGTAGATTTAGCGCACTTGCTTCCTTTTCTAAATTGAAGGTGGTTGGGTTGGTTGGAGCCTCATTAACGGAATGATGATTTTGAAGGTGTCGGTCAAGTAAAAATTCAACATGGAATGATTCAGAACATGCTGGACATCTAAGTTGATAGAAAAAATTAGGAATTTAAATATTTGTCAATAAAAACAATTTTAAACGTTAATAAAGATTTTGAAAACAGCTTGAATTTATAGAATTTTTTTATTTTGCAAATTTAAGTCTTTTGGCTGCTTATTTTTGGTCATGTGATCGATCTGCTTATAGTTTATGGCATGAAGTTTGATAATTTTTTAAGTTTAATGCCGCTAAAGCATTCAGAAAGTCCAAAAATCTTGATTTTTAATTTTAATTTATCATGTACTAAAAAATTAGTACTGAAATTGGTTTCGAAATTTCAAAAAATTTGTGTAACGGTTTTTTCTATTAAATTTTTGAAAGTTATTCAGATGCTGCAAAAAACCTTAAAATAAGCTCCTTCTAACTTCATACTATAGCTTTACGATATATCGTAAGGTATCTATACTAAACATCCACAAAAACATGAAATCCTTACCTAAACTGCTTGACATGCGATGAGAGAAAATGGAAATGCATTTCAAGTTCTGACGAGCATGTGACGCGACAAAAGATACATTTTATTAAGTCAACAGCTGAATGCTTTGTCTGAATATGATTTTTAAAGTCTCTTTCGTTTCGAAAGACATCGTGACATGCAGAGCACCTTTTATCCGAATGTCGTGTTGCAAAATGTAATTTTAGTGATATTATGGACTCAAGATTTTCATTGCACAGCGTACACTTAAAGCGGACGTGATTCTCAAGCAAATGATTCTGCAAGTCCTCATTTTTCGTAAACGTATCGTCACATTCTTGACACAAAAACTCGGTATAATGCTGCTCAACATGCTGATCATATTCAAAACGATTATCAAACACAACATCTCGACATTGCTGACATACAAATTTCTTCTGTGAGTGCTGATAGAATGCATTGCTCAATTCAAAATGCTCGCTACTTCTACTTCCATAATTCTCTTCGAGATGGTTCTTTAGATGTAGCCGAAAAAGTTCAAAACTTGGTAAAGATGCATTACATTGATTGCATAAAAAAACATCCGGTGTACCAGGTGCTGCTGTTCGGCTATTATTATTATTATTAATCTGTGCATCAAAATGCTTTGGAATTGAATAATTTTCCATTTTAATCTTCTTCGTAATCCTCTGACTTAAATCCGTTGGTTGCTCGTCGCTGTATCTATGTGCCAATTTTTTATTGCTTATACTTCCTTCATTCGAATGCTGTGCATTAATATTATTATTATTGGAAGATTCATTTAGCTTTGGACTCAAAAATTCATCATTCGTTCCTTGCATTCTATCTTCATGAACTAAATTAATGTGCTTAATGAGCTTTTCCGACGATGTAAATTTCATTAAACAATATTCACATGATATATATTGAGCAGACGACAATTCATGTTCACTTCTATTCTTTCTTTCCTTCATAAATCTATGATTATGCATGACATTAATGTGATGTGTTAATTGCTCCAGTGACACGAAATTTGTCTTTGTGCAGTAAAAACATCGAATTTGATTCTTTAACTCACACTGTCCATCGGATTTTACTGATTTTGGTGAAGCCATTTCCAACCTTTTCTTATCGGCCATTGAAGTCGTAGATGACTCTGATGACTTCATGCTGTGTATGTGGAGAAATTTTTTTTAAAAAAAGGATGATTATTTTCTCATGTATTTTTTAAATTTGGGTGGGGGACTTGGATATAATCCTGAATAGCACAAGCATGGGCGT
This sequence comes from Chironomus tentans, assembly GCA_963573255.1. Classification (NCBI taxonomy): domain Eukaryota; kingdom Metazoa; phylum Arthropoda; class Insecta; order Diptera; family Chironomidae; genus Chironomus; species Chironomus tentans. The sequence goes on along the minus strand of OY754304.1, from coordinate 9,371,459 downwards.
ATCCAGAATTTCTTAAAGGTTTGTGTGAATGTGGAAGATATAAAGTCTTGTGCTGCACAATCAGAGGCGTATTCAGGGAGGAGTTTTGGGGATCAAAACCCCTACCTTTTTGGGAAATTTTCTCAATTTTCTAGGGTTTTTTTGAAAAAAAAATTCCAACCCCCCCCCCCCCCCCTAAATTTTGCCATCCATATTCAAAAATATTTCAAAATCCCTCCCTCGAAAAATTTCTGGATACGCCCTTGCTGCACATAGCCTAACACCACAATGAACCCAACCCCACATTAACAAGGTAAAATGTGATTCAATCTATATTGTGGTGCGTAGGCAAACTGGGATCTGGTTTTATAGCAGTGCTACTCAAATTATGCTCCACGACACACTAGTAACTAGTGTAAGATGGACTTAATTATTGAATCACTCAAGTATTGTGTCGTGCTCTGAAATGTTATGTGAACCACTACTATCCAAAGCACCCCTGTCAACCATCCTTAAACTGAAAGTTATGGTACCTATATTAAGAACCTAATTGAATTTAGAATGAATGACCCCACTTATGACGTCCATGATTTAGGGGGTCTGAGATTTTGTGACACTTTATATTAAAGAAATTTTTTTGAATTTAAAATTTGTGACAAGGGGGAAGGGGGGGTCTAAAAATCCCATTTTTTAATGGACGTCATAAGTGAATGACCCCTTATGTATCTAGTGACAAAGCTAGTTTTAAGCAATATCTGAAGTGAACTATGAATCAAAATAGACTGTACGCCTAGAGAAGTAAGTAAGGAGTCAAAAATCTCAAATTTTGGTGGATGCCATAAGCCATTTTTAAGTGAACAACCTTTTAGGTTCAAAATATTCCCTTCCCATCCTCTTTACCCCCCTTTATATCCAAAAATATCCATAACCAAGATAATTTACCTATAATTGTAAGGAGACTCGTTCCTTTCTCGAAGTTCATTCTGTTTCTTGTGGTTTTGCATGTGCGACGTAAGAGCTGCGGCTGTGTTATATCCACGGTTGCAAAAGTTGCATTGGAATCTGAATTTTCATGGATAGAATAAAAATATTTCTTTTTAAATAAATTTTGTGGATTAAATTAGCTTAACTTACGCTTTCTTGCTGTCGTGGGTCTTCATGTGGATTTTCAGGTGATCACTTTATTAAGGAATAATAAATTTTAGTCAAAACATGCAGTTACTTCAAATTTATGCATCACATACCTCCTTGAAAATGCAGACTCACAGAACAGACATTTGTACCTCCTATCTCCAGTATGAAGCTTCAAACTATTTTACAGATAGAAGTAAAAGACTTTCATGAATAACTTTATTCATAAACAGAGAAAAAATCTAAGATAAACTCACTGCCGATCCCGAGATCTCTTATGCTTAAATAATCGAAGACATACAGGGCATTTAAATGGCATATAATCTTCATGACTCTGCAGTACATGTGAATAGAAATAAAAATTCCCTCAATTACTTATTGTGCTCGACGAAAAATAAACCAACTAAGCATATATGGATATATAAATATAATAATAATCATCAAAAAGGCTCGCGCGTTGACATGACTTTTAATAATTTATGACATACACTTAGTATGCTGTTTGCACTTGCAGTTGTTTTGCTTTTCTTTATTATCTAAACGATGCTTAATGCAATCATCTTAGTGGTTAAAATAAGTAAGGAAGTCTACGTTTCTAAGTGATTTTGGCATTGGCATTTTTGTGTCAAAATTTACTGGAATTTCATTTTTTGAATTTTAACGGTTTTTGAAAATTTTAAAAATAATGCTGTTGTAGGGTTTTGGAAATTTTCACAAACAACTCAAAATTTGATAAGATTTGCTGTTTTTAGCAGAGATTTGAGTCATGTAGCTTATAGTTAAGGATGTTAAGTATGTAAAATGTGATTCTGTTTGTAAAATTTTAGAAAAAAAATAACAAAAAATTCTAAATTTTCTAAAACCTTACAAATGTTGTAAATCACAATCAAAACAGTACAACAGCCAACAAGATTCTGCAACAAATTTCTCTTTAAATGTCCAGCCAAACGACATGTCAAAGTGCAACCAGCATGAAACGAATTTTCTCGTCCATAAGCATACGAGACGACATGAATTTCGATGGGTCTGTAAAAGGTAAAAATTTCCTTTTTATTCCCCCTTTCTTGACGAACACTTTAGTGAATTTTATTTAGATGATAAAAGTTTGTTGGACATAAGTTGATTTTTTTTTTCATAAACCGTGCGTCATAATAATAAAATGTATATCATAATGAAAAAAATTTTTATAGGCGTTAGTCGTGTGAACATGAATGCATTTATGAGATGTTCTTAGTGGATTAAATCATTAGTGGGCTGACTGACTCACCTGTTCATGCTTCTTGAGATATCCCAACCGTGGAAAGGATTTCTCACAAAATTGACATTTGTAACTGGATGCTCCTTTAAATTTCGTCTTATCCTTTTTCTCTTTCTTAATCGGATCATTAACATCAATTCCATTTGTTTCCATTTCTGATGTGCTATTGCTTGACGATGGGAAGCTGATTGATGAATGTGATGAGTAGAGTTCTGTTAAAAAATGACATTTTATGCTACTTTAGATCATCATATATATTAATTTAGTCAGCACATAACATTAAATTGAATTATATATCAACAAAATCAATTTTCAACTCCTTTAGATCTGACTTGAAGACGAGCAGTGTGTAAATTATTATAAATTATATCATCCTTAATGCCAAATGTTCCTTGTTATCCACTTCATAAATTCTCATCATTCTTGAAATCCTTTTTACGCAGATTTTTTCTTTTGCCGAATGATGCATCGCTCAACATCAATCACAATTTAAGGAGATGATGGGAATCTATGAGGTCGGGGATTTTTCTTTTTCGTCATGCAATTAATGTTGAAGGAGTTATGCTACTTCAGAAATTATGAAATATATGATTTTAACTCACGACGATGAACAATGAGTGTCAATTAAGTGGCATCTTACACTTTTATGATTATCATCACTAAATGAACTTAATTAAAGCTTCCTATTCCAATTTTTCTTTATCATAAAAAATTGTCGCCTTAAATATTTTATTCGGCATTAACTTGACGACGTTTTGCTGCTCATTACCATAATTAATTAATTCAACGGTTTTTTTAATTTTGAAAAATTGAACTCAAACTTTTTTTAGAACTTATAAAATTCAAATTTGAAATTTCCGTTAAATTTAGCACTACCTTTAAATAATTTTATCGATGAATTTCTTTCACAAATTTTATCCAATTGATTAATAATAAAAGCCATAAAACTCAACACAACATAATCACTAACATAATTCCGCACTATAAAATAATTTAACTAACAACAAGCAATTCAAAAAGTGAATAAGTTTTCAATAAAATAATTTTTCCGTCACCTCAATCTCCCCAAATGCCAAAAATGCGACCGAACTCTTTAGGGAGTAGAATAAAACTCGATTAAAATTGTTCTTTTTCACTTCACTACTAAAAGAAAAGAAAAAAAGGCACACAAGAGCGGGATCGTATTTTCTTCGGGTATATTTTCATTGTATTTACGAATTATGTGCTCCAATAGAATTAAACGAACAGAGTGAATCGTGTGAGAGAAAATGTTGGTTCATTTCAACTGTGCACCAATCATTAAATTTTTTGCCACTTTTCTATTTTTTTGCTGTGATTTTTTTTATTGTTGTAGATTTCTTAATTGCGCTGCAGTTTGACTATTTTGAAGATTTATTTTGTTAGAAACTAACTGAAATTTAGGATTTGAAAAATAACGAACTTTTGGAATTTGAAAAATAACGAACTTTTGAAGTTTGAAAGTTAACGGTTATTGTAGATTCAAAATTAACGGACTTTTTAAAATTTAAATTTTATGCTAGAGAAATACCCAAAAATTAAGGAAGTAAAAACAAAACGTTCCCACACATCAGCATAAATCTCTATAGCTTCTTTTTATTACCATTTCCAGTAGTTTTTCTCTTCTTGTTCTTCTTTCTTGTGCTGTGCTGCATTGTTTCACCAAAGGCGGGGACATAAAAGCAGCAAATAACATTAGGCGGGAGCTGAATTGAAAAAAAGAGTGTGAAATCCGGTGAGAGGAAAAAGCATGCTGAGAGAAAAAAAATCTAGTCGAGTACAGGGTGCGCAGAAAATATATTCCACACTAATTGACCAATTAATGCACAAATGCTGAGGGTTTTAAAACTTTTTTGTTTGCTCTTGTCCCAAATAAATCTGAGGATATAAAAAATATTTCGAAGGTAATCAGAGCTGATGATTTAAAATGAGATAGTGTGATGTGATGAGTTGAAGATCATGAATAATAAATACGTTTGAATGAAAAAAGATCCTTCCATGTGTCAAGCAGAGTAACAATTTTAATGGATGAGGAGAGTCGAAAAGTTTTGGAAATTGAAACCAAAAATCCACTGTTATAAATTATTTACACTTTAAAATTTTTTGCATAGATCTCGTTCGTACAATGTTTTTGTATTTTATGGAGAGAATAAAAAGTAACAGAATGATAGACAGGTTTACGGGGACATTGAAATGGGATTATGCAACTAAGTGCCTTTTTGAAAAATGTCCAAACTTTACAACTGTAATGATATTTCCAAGGGTGAGAAATGTCATTAGAAAATTACACACAGCACCGTCTCTATTGGAGATCAAGAAGAATCAAATTCCCAAATCCATAAACCGTAAGGAGCCTTGAGTTGTTACGATTTACAAGCGTGTATTTTCCTCAATTAGATTAAATTTGAGAAGTGAGAGAGCTTCATGAGAGATAAAAGTTAAGCATATCACACGCATGCAGCCTTTAGTTTAATAATTCAATTTTAACGACTTTTACAATTTTGAATTTTTTGGAAAAAAATATATTGAAAATTTAAATTTCAAATTTCCGTTAAATTTAGTACAGCTTCAAAATAGTTTTTGATCGATAAATTTTGTTCTCGTGTAATTTCTCTGATTTTTCATTGAACATAAGCAGTATGTGAGGCTACACACATGCCTAACCCTTGGATATTTCATCGGTTTCGGAAAATTATTTTTGTAACTGACAACTTTAATTGTTTGACAAGTGATATGGCATTGCTATCTCACTTATGGCCTTTTTTATTGTGAAAAATTTAACGCCACACATGAGTGTGCATTTTATGTAAATCCGATTGAAAGTTCTCATACAAAAAATTAAGGCTTAATTTATTAATGTCAAAAGAGTGATGTGAAAGTCACTCAACCTGTTGAGATATTTATGGAAATGGAGAAAACCATATTTCACGTTCTATAATAAACAAAAATCATCATCAGTCTTTTTACATTCCGCATGAATGCCCTCACTGCTTCAATGTAGGTAAGATTATTCACCTGCTATTGATAATGTTATATTAGATGAAATCAAAAGGTGTTTTCGGGTTGGTGAATTTTTATGGTTGATTAAATTCATTTAACATCTTTATCCATTTCTGACAAAACTTTATTACCTCCGTTCTGCCTTTAATCGTGTTAAGAAGAAGAATTATTGAGAAGCGGAAAGAGAAATAGTGATTATTTTTTGGCGTGGCGTATAGCTGTGGCTTTAAATTAATTATTCTGTAGCTGTTCACAAGTGGCGATCGATTTTTCATCATAAAAACAAAAAGAAACGGAAATAATTTGAATTTTGTACTGAAAACCATACAACAGCAGTAAATTTTCCAAAACAATTGTAGGGTTCTAAAACACATAAATTTGAATTTTCCGTTAAATTTCAACTGATTTTTTATCGATAATTCTCATTTAACGCAATTAATCTGAAAATAATTAACTACACAGATCATAATCTCAAAAGGCACAATCTGGTTTAAACTGGCGCTCAGATAGAAATTATTTTTTGAAAATAAAAAGATTCCAGACAAATAAATCCAAGCCTTCTTCAGTTTCAGCCTCGAAAAAAAAGAATCATAATTGGCAAGCCTCTTTTGTTAAATTTCACAAAAACAACTTTGAGCATAAATCACAAAATTAGTAGTAACTAATAGAAAAGATAAAACGGAATTGGGTACGAGAAAAAAAGACATGAAGAACAAATAATAAAAAGACGAAGCAGAAATTTTTTGTCGCGAGAAATTCTCATGTAATCTGTAAAATTCTATTATGTGCAATCTCAAAAAACATGAACAAGCAGTAGCAACAACAAGAGATGAGAAGAAGGAAGGAAAAAAATATTAAAAGAAAATTTCTTTTTCTTATATAATATACCATAGCATAAGTAATATTATGAATACTTTAAAAAGCTTGTTCTGCGTTATTTTCCTTCTCAATTCAATGTTCCTGTGTACCTTATAGTACTCAAAAGAATAATTCAATCGCTCCCATAAGACAAAATAAATGTACATAAAAGGAAATGAAATAACCATCTCCTGAACTCATGTTAAGGTTTTGCTCGAAATCAATTGAATCATCAAAAATAGTCGAATGAGGAAGAAGGAGAGAGAAAATCTTTTATTCAAATTCATTTTCACTCTGCACATCCTTTTACTACTTCTGCTGCTTTTTTTTGCTATTACCTTTGCTTCTTTGGCTGGTGTTGATGTCGAATAAACTGTATGGGATATATCCTAAAAGATTAAGATATTTGATATTTTAATTTTTACTGAATTGGGTAACCGACAAAAAAATTATTTTTCATTGTCTCATTGTGCAGTAATAAGACTGAAAACTATAGGGCATCGCCGATGATGTTGTGCTCGTTAGTAATGAAGCTGTTTTTGTTATAAATTGATCGTAGAATAAAATGGTTCGGTGGCGCAACGAGTCAATGATCTGACCTCTCAGTACTTACAAAAGTACAAAGAACTTAACACTTCTGGGTTCGAATCCCACTAAAAGAATTTATAAAATTATGGGCGATCTTTCTTTATGTGAATCTTTTTTTATAGCAGTTGTTTTTTTAAATTTTTTTTATTAGATAAAATTCTAACGGTTTTTGAGAATTTAAATTTTATGAAATTTCATGTTCGAAAATTTTCTAAATTCGAATGTTTACAAACAAACCAATTAAAAAATTCACAAATTATCAAAAATCTCTTTATTTAGACATTAATGCTTTTCCAAATATGAAGAAAAATAAAGCCATAAAGATGTTTTATCCTTCAAAGTAACCCAGATCGAGAATTTTTTTCAAATAACCCCAAATTTTATTTCATGATTAAGAATTGAAAAGTTTTAAGAATAGTGTTGCTATATTTAGATCCAATATTTCTCGTCGATTCCCCACATTTCCTTCATAAACAGCACACCGTCGCGCAATTATTTAATTCAAACAAAACGCCCTTTTATGATGCTGAATTATTTTTGTCTTGTTGTTTTTTTTTCTTGGCTATTTTTAGAGAGAAAATATTATTGAATGTGGGATGGGTAACGTGATATTTCTATGCTCAGGAATTCTATGGAATCGATGTACCTTATAGACAATGTGAAAGTATTTCAAAAGTATTTATTTGGATGGAATTTTAGAGAAAATACTAAAAACTAATCTCGCAAAACTTACAAGTTCATAAATGAGCTATGAGGTACAGTAATAAAAATTCATGAGAGGCAAGATGAAGTGGAAGAAAAGGAACAGAGAAAATTTTTAAAATGCCTATCGAGACGAATCTTCTTAAGCAGAAGTTCTTGCCATCAAAATTGTTATATTTTCTTAATATACACATACACACACATCTATATAGATATAAAGCATAAGAAAGAAACAACATTTGCTCGTACTTTATTTGTAATTTTTTTGCATTCACAATTTGTATACACTCTGAAATAAATATTGCTGTTAAGGGTGTCTTTTACATGCCTTATGACTCTCACGAGTGCAAGTACGTCAGTTTCACCTGTATCATGGGACCTATATTCAGTAATAATGTGTTTTCGTATGTGTGTTGTGCTTTACTCATTTTCATTCTTTTATAACCATTCAAGTACATTTCATCTCCTTCTACTTCAATATCTGTTTTTTTTCTCTCTAAATATAATACCTTCATTCATTTTACACATCGAGAGTTATAGAGAGCATGTTATATTATTATTATATCTATACACAGACATAAAGGAATTGAAATTGTACATTTAGTTCATTTTCCAACTTTTCGACTTTTGTGTATGATTCGTGCAAAATGGTAAAATTTTTATTTTATTTTATGTGTGTTCTTTCAAGATTTATTGTTTTCTAAGGATTTTTTATATCCATGGATGCATGAACTTTCTTTCTCGAAAGCAAAAAAAGGCAAGCAAATAAATTTATGTAGGCTGATGATGGAAGTAGATTGTATGAATATTAGACAACTATTCATCATAATCAGCTTCGTCGCAAACCAAAAACCAGTTAGCTTCAATAAACCAAAACCATGACTTTAATTAGTGAATAATTTCTAGAGCAACTGATTTCTGCCGTTATATTATATTTTATTTCATTAAAGAGAAACTCCAATAATAATCCAAAGCTTTCAATAAATCGAAAATTTCAATAGTTTCCTCTAAAACATCAAAAGTAGTGAATTGTGACAATTTTTGTAATCAACTGTCAAATAAAATTTGAATTTTTCTAACATTTGTACGGTTTTGAAATTCAATTTTGGAATTTTTATGGTTTTGAAATTCAATTTTAGAATTTGTATGGTTTTGAAATTCAACCTCAGAATTTATATGGTTTTGAAATTCAATTTTGGAATTTGTACGGTTTTGAAATAAAAACTGAGAATTTGTACGGTTTTGAAATTCAATTTGAATTTGTATGGTTTTGAGAAAGAATTTGTACCGTTTTCATTTTCCAAAATTTAAATTTTAAATATTCGTTAAAAAATTTTCCAACTCAGAAAAAAATTCATCCCAATTAAAAATTCCTAAAAGCCTTTAAGACATTAACAAGTCACATCCAAATTAGACAAGATTGTTTCCTCAAAGAAGCAGTTAATAAATTATGTCAAAAAATAAATGCACATTTGTAAATAGCCCTTCTTCATTTCCTAAAAACAGAAAATCCTTTTCCTTTTCATCCTCTCATCCATTTCATGAGAGCATCTTAAAGACAAAAGACTCATGTGTGTACAATTTTACAATTTTTAAGAAATGCACAAAGATAATTTGTAATGAGCAAACTACTAAAAAATACTTCCGTTCTTTCTGCATGTCTAATAAATTAATCACAACTGTTTCCCTTAAATTTTCCTCTGCCTGTCTTGTGAAGCTTTAATGATGATGAGGAGGGTCAGACTAAAGGCATTAAAAATTGTTTATCTACTGTCAACATTTTACGTATTTAATGTGATAACATACCTGACGAGTATGATCCAACACTGTCACAATCCGAATTGTCAGAGTCATAATTTGCTGCCTTGTTAGTCGCCGGCTCGTCATCTGAAACAATGGAACAAGATTAAATAGTAATCATAATATTAATTGATATGTATTATAAAGTTCTGAGATGCTGACTGTCTGAAATTCTTCATTCTATACTTTTTGGGGTCGTCCACAAATGACGTTCAACATTTAGGGGGTCTGGAGCTGTTAGACAATATAGGAGGGGTTCAAAAAATTGCAAATTCTAATGGATGTCATTTGTTAACGACCCCTTACTGGATTTTTTTTTATGTTTTGGATCCCAACGACGAGCCTTGAGGCTACTCGAGTATTAAAATAAATGACAATGGAATGAGAAACATCTTAATATTCGTTATTAATGGAAGGGATGGATGACAAATTTGCCAAAAATATTTATGTATGTGCAGCATAGCAGTAAGCAGCAGCAGCAGCAGAAGTTCGATGGAATTTAGAGAATTTAATTTTCATGCATAAAATTTTTGTTCTGATCACAAGCATGTGAGTGTGAGAATATATATCTAGTCATGACTTCTACTGACTGAGCCTCTGGTTGTTCATGTTGTTACTACACACTATTCTCAGCTCCCTTAAGTACCTACCCCAAGAGCATTCGAACTAATCTGAGTATTTTCATGTATTTTATTATTATTGTTCTCCGCTCTACGACTTGTATGTATGCTTTCTGACTTTCCTCTGTGCTGTGCTGTGCTTGTAGCCTCTCTCTCTCTCATTGCCATACATACATACATACACACCCGTTGTATGTATATTCTTGCTTCTCTTTACTCGAAATTTGTATGGAATATATTCACAGTGTTTTTTGTGTTTTCCCATTTCTCTTCACTTTCATCAGGGAATATTTCAGGCTCTAAAGGGGATGAATATCCTCATACTTTTTTATTTTATTTATATGGATACCATTCCAACGTATATAAAATTACATTTTTTTTTGGATCCGGCAACTCTCTTTCGTATATATATATAAACTTTTTCCATATTTTTTAGTCGCAAGGGACATCTAAACACAAAGAATGAACAAACTAGAAAAACCATTGAGTACTTGAGAAAATACACAGAGAAAATTCTCTATAAAAGAAATGCTCACTTGACTACACTATACTTTTACGGCCAAGATTTTATTCAAACACATGCAATGAGACTCAGTGTGTTTTGCTTCTTTCTCCTCTTTTCCTTTCCTTTCGATGTGCTTTAGATATACACAGTTTTTTTATATCGGCAGGGAAAACGAGAAGCAAGGAGGAAAAAAAAAGAATTTTTATCTCATTTAATAGTTTTTGGAAAACAGTTTGAACTTTACGTCATGATACGACCAACCATACTATACTACCATTGCCAATGTGTCCCTTAGTGAGAAATTATTTTCGAGAAGCATAATGGCACAACAACAACAAGAGTAGCACAACATATTTGTTTGTCTGATGTTACTTTTTTTATATGTTCACGGAAATATCATGAACATGCAGTACCTCACTGTTTTTGTTCTAAATTTTTTTTAAGTTGCTTGCTTGATGGTGGAATCATAGTGGATGTACTTTTTGGAGATCCTTTTCTGAGCTTACCGACATGACTCAAATTCACTTGAGCTTAAGGTATCCATCCGAAGTGAATATCCATGCGTTCACATAATAATTTTGTGAATAGCGTGTGCATGTCTCATTTAAATGCTTCGTCGGAAGTTAATCATTTGGAGATTATCAACAGTAATAGTTTTTGACTTCTGTTTGAAGAAAAAAATGTATTTTTAACGGATTTTTAGAATTTGAATTTTAGAACGGTACAAATGTTTTTGAGTTTTGAAATTTGTAGGGTTTTGAAACATTTTTTAGATTTTTTATTTCTATAAAAATTCAAAACCTTACAAATTCAAAAGTTCAAAACATTTGAAATGTTTTAAAATGGGATTTTGAATTATTGCTGAACTTCTTGTATATTCCTTCTTCAACGGATTTTCTCACTCTCAAATTGTCAACGGTTTTTTAATTTTCAAAATTTTCTGTGTTCGAAATTACTTTTTGTTTACAAAAATTTGTGAAATGAAAATTTCATGAAAAAGTCATTAAAGCCAATGAAAACATGATCATTTAAGTTGAATAATGACAGAATATTATCCATTCCTCAATACAATATCCATTAAATAACCTAAATCACATCATGAAGATTAAATTTCAATGTTTTTCAAAATCGTATAATTTTTTAAAATTAGACCAGTTTGAAATTAGTCCGTTAGAAATCAGCGAGGCTTGGCACATGTCCAACAATTATGTTTTTCGTGTGAATTTCTATGAAATTTAAAGTTTACAAGGAACAACAATAATGCAGAATAAAAGAGTCGAGTGAGAGAGTGAGAAAAGGAGAGTGAGACTTGGTAGCTATTGTATGTTATTAGTTAGTCCCGATTCGATCAGACTTTCTCTTTTTTTGCCTCCTCTATGAGCGTCGGATTTCCCCAAATGGGAATAAAATGTTGGAATGATGGGCGACGAGGTTAAATCAAAAAATATAAAAAGGAATGAGTGTAAATGAAAGTATGATATTTTTCGGGTATATTCGATGGTAAATGTATATCTACTACGTATAGAGATATAAATATTGAAGCAGTGGGGGTGGCAAAAATACATTATATCATTGTGTATGGTGTTTTGCTTCTGTTTCTGCAGTTTTCCCAAGAGATTTGGGTAAAAATGGATTTTCACTGTGAGTATGGTGAGAGAGTGAGAGACAGAGACGAATAGAGAGAGAGAGAGAGTGAGAAAAATATGAAGCATGGAAAGGAAAACTTGTTCATATATTTTGGTGCTGCTGCTGCTGCTCTGCGCCCTGTTTTGAGCATTATGTGTTTATTTTAGATTATAATTTATCATTTTATGGCTCAGGGAGATAATAATGTCGATGTTTGTTGAGATCAGAGGAAATATTCTGTAGCTGAAATGTGCTTTTTGGGTCCAAACCATATTTATTCCATTCATCCATGTGTGTCGTCTTTTCTTCTACTTCTTTCCTTAACTAAACATATAATAATTTCCACTTTTAGTAAGGTCAATGGAACAGCAAGAAGACCTGCTGACAATGTTGTCAGTGACGCTAAGAAGGTCAATTAGGATTGAAGGCAGTCAGTCAGTCAGGCAGGCAGAGGAGAAATGGTCACTTAATTCACAAATTAATCCACACACAAATGATGAAATTGTGTTCGGCATGACGCACACATTGAAAGTGTGAAAATATTCTTTTTTATCATTTTATCAAGTCCCAAGAGTCTCACTCAGTTCACTCTTAGCTCTTAGTGTATAACCAAGGAGAACGTAGCAGAAGCAATATATTTGCTCGAATATAAATTTTTATGCTCACTCTCTAGAGTGCTTGCCTTACTCTTGATAATATATATATTTTTTTGTATTAGGAAAATATTCATCTCAGGATCACTTTTTGCTTGCTTTTTTCTGCCGCTGCTGCTTTCTCATTTCTGCTACACAGCAAGCAGACACTTTACTATTATAGTGCTGGCTACATACCGGAAGCCTGACATGTCGTATAATAACAAAAATAATATTAATAATGGCAATTTCCAATACACACTTACTTTCTTCCTCGTTGGCGACTGTACTGCTTTTCTGCTCTATCTCATCTGCTCCTTGCATTTGGTCATCATCATTGGGACTTGATAGTTGCGTCTTGTTATCCTCTTCTGCTGTATTATTTTCGGCATTATCTAGGAAAATTATTATGCATTATTGCTATTTTGTGGATACCATCTAATCCCTCCCAATAACACATCTATAATCTTTTTTACTTATATTTTTTCTTCATTTTATTATTTCTTCCTTCTAGCTTCATGTGGATTTTAAGCACCAAAATATGCATATTGGCTAATTTATTGAGACTAATTTGTTTCTGTTAAGCCAAAATACCTGTGCTGTAGTTTACATTATGCATGAATGTAAAATAAGATAAAACTTTTTGGAAAAAGTCATTCTGAAGTGCCTGGACGTGGTTGGATACAGCGCATTTTATTAAAGCCATTATCAACGGTCATTTTTGATTTGAAATTTAACGGAATTTGGAAATTTAAATTTTGAATCGGTTTTGAGAGATATCAAATTTGAAATGACAGTTAATTTTAGCCGTTTCAGTAAAATTCAAAATTGAAATGACCGTTAGATTCAGAATAATTTGAATTTTTGCAAGCACGTGGTGATAGGGAGAAAATGATGAGAATTATTGAGACCCAGCCAAATAAAATAAATGTAAAAGAGCACTATCTTCGCAAAAAAGTGCAAAAAGTATCCTTCATTCGTAAGCAACATATGCTCTTTTTGGGGAAAATATCACACTCTACGATTATTATTATTATATTTAGTGAAGAAGATGCGGTGTTTTATAGAAAATTTTCTAATGGTATGAAATCTACAACTATCAGAGAGTGCATATGTATATATACAATTAATTTTATAAATTGACTCACATATTTAATATTGTCTTTAGTGCATTGGATATACCTTTCGTATTTTTGATAGGTGTTTGAATTTTAAACTAAGCATTATCGTCTCGTAGTGATATTTTATTAGGTATGTAGAAATTGGAAAATTTATATTTTTTTATGATCCCTCCTCACACTTCACTTCCACAATCTCTCTAATAATTTTCTACAAAATTCAAATGATTCTTATACTCTGTGTTATGTATTATGGATGGAAGCACAAGCAAATAACGGTTGCTGTCAATAAAATCGATTTTTGAATTTCATTTGGGAGAAAAATTAAATTCCCACGTGAATCGTTCAACGCTTCAAACATTTTCTTTTTTTTTCGTATGATACAAACGAAATTCAGTTATAGTCACACACAACATGTCTATTATACTTACGTTTTGTCAAAGCACGAGGCTTCAGTTGCTTCCTCCTTGTCATACTTTTCACAAAATCACTTAAAAAACTATTTCTTTAATTAAAAATTATTCACAAATTATCTCTCACTCTCGTATCAGAAGTGAGAAACTATGCACAGATCCACAAAATATTTCTATTCAGGCAATGTACAGCGTGTGTATCCTTTTCACTCAACATCTAAACTGCAAATGTGAAATAAATTTTCTCATCGTGAAAATTCTTGTGGAAAAATTTCTGAGATAATTTTATGGATGTATGTGTGTGAGAGCGAGCGACAATCAGCTGATTGAGAATGTTCAACCTGTTGAATATCACCCATTCATGACATTTATTTACGTCTATCATATGTTCATTCGTATTATGTAAGAAGAAAAAAAATGATACAATAAATGAGATAGTGAGGATGTGTAATGTGTGTGCATGCATGCTTAATCTATAACAATAATATTAAGTTCGTTGAAAATATTTTCCAATTTTTTCGCGTCTGGTCGTTCCTCTGGATCGTCGTCTGTGCACATATTAAATAGATGCAGTATGTCATTATATTCTTCTGTTAATTTCATGTCTTCTGGAAATGGTGGTCGAATTCCATAAATTGGTCCTTCATCTTCTTCATCCTCTATTTCTTCTACATCACAATCTACATCTTCAAAATCCAGTGCCTTCTTCTCCATCATTTCGAGTGTATTTGGTGGTACACATGTAAGGCATTCATAAAATACCAGTCCAAATGAAAATATTTCAGACTTTGTCGATATTAGAGTCGAGTCTTCCTCAAAGACTTCCGGTGCACTGTAATTTAGTTTATACTTAATTTTTGTAAAATTTTAATACAAGAATAATAATTCTTACCTCCATAAATCAGTTCCAACGTAATGAACTTTTGGATCCTTGTCAAAATCCAGCAAACCGTCTTTTTTTACCTTCAAACTGACTCCAAAGTCACACAGCTTACAGATGGCGAAATTTCCCTTAATTAAAACATTGAAGGACTTAATGTCACCATGCATCATTAAAACTTCGTTATGTAAATAATTTAATGCCTTTGATATGTCCAATCCAAGTGTATTAATTTTAACAACTTCTAGTGGACCCAGTTTTTCCTCATAACGTTTTTCCAAAAGATCGCCCAAAGATGTTGTGCATGCCTCCATACATAAGTTGAATCTAATAAGAATACGCGACGTGATTATTGGAACTAATTTTATAAATGACAATATTAGTTTACCTGCCATCCTGTGACATCTCGTATGCCTTAAACTCGACAATATTTTTATGAGTCAATTTTCTCAAAACTTCAGCTTCAAAATCCAGCCGCTTGCCATACATTTTATTGTCATGCTTGAGTTTAAGGCACTTCTTAACTGCCCAAGGTGACGATGTCTGATTTTTCTTTAATTTATTAGGCAGCAAATAAACAGCAATTCCAGTCCCAAAACCCAATTTCTTCATGAACGGACTAGCTGGGATCTCTTGCGATATCATGTGCTTCCTTTTGAAGATGTTTAGTGGCGTTTTCTCCATCGTTTTAATTAATTTTATTAACTTTTTTAAAATATAATATTCTGTCGTCAGTTTATGTTGTTTTTAAATTTGAAATAAACGTCTTTTATCTGATTTTTGTGCTTACTATAATTTTTGGGTCATCACTTTGTCTGTATTTCTTACTTGTACACTTAAATAATATATTTAAATTGCTTAAATTAATTTTTCAATAAATTATCAAATTTCATTAAAAAAATTTGCAAGCTTTTTAGCCGTTAAATTTGGATTAATTTGAATTTAAAAATTCGTTATTTTCGTAACGGCTTTAAAAAATTTGAAATCACACACATACATTCACACAAAATTGTAAACATTGAAAATGCTGAGAATCTTGAATAATTTGAGGTAAAATAAATTAATTACAGCTTTAAACCAGTTAAAAATGATTAAAAACATTGCAGGCTTACACCATTGACTCGACGAAGTGTAGTCAACATCAGATGGTACAGTGACGAGGACAGCAGCGACGATGAAAAGAAAAAAAGTAAATTTGCAAAGAAAAAATCCAATGATGCATTAAAAAGATTAAATCAGCTACTCGAGAGTATGCCTACAAGTAAGACAGCTGAAAAAATCAATGTAATTACAGCGAAAAACAAGAGACAAGAAGCACTGGATGAGCAGAAGAAGCAAAAAGTTGAGGAAGATCCAAAAGATCTTAAGTAGGTTATATGATGGATTTTTTGTGAGTTAAAATTAATTAATTAGCCATGTTTTATGAATATTGAAGGTCCATTACACAAACTATCGCTCGTAAAATTGGAGGCGACGTCCAGAAAACTGAATCCGAGCTACTGTCAGCTCTTTTGGGGACGTCTAATGACCAAAAAGGAAATTTGAGGTAATTATTCAGTCAATATTGATAAATTCTACTGTAATTAATAAAAATATTTGCAGTGAGATCATCGGCGGCTTGAAAATTGAATCAGATAAGCCAAAGAAGCCAATATCTAAGGCTCAAAATGTCAGGAATATAATTGGAAAAGGCAAGCAGCAAAGAGATTATCCGAGAGCACCAAGAGAACGGACACAGAAGCAGACAATAGTCAATTTATTTGGTGGAAATCCATTAAATATTTTCACTGAATCTGCTGTCGTTCCTGATCAGTTGAAGACATGGAGTAAATTAGAGGAACGAGAGATGAAATTAACCGTCACACATCCACCAAGAAATTACTTCGGTAAGTCCAACAAAGTTTTATGGCAACAGACCTAAAATAATAATAATAACGTCTATTGCAGAGAAAATGATTTTGTGGACGGAGGAAGGAAAGGTCTGGAAATTTCCGATCGACAATGAGCAAGGAATGGAAGTGGAAAAGAACACAGATTTCACCGAGCATGTTTTATTAGAGATGCATTTAGATGGCTGGTGCCCAACGAGAGGTCCAATTAGACATTTCATGGAACTAGTTTGTGTCGGTCTATCCAAAAATTGCTTCCTTAGTGCCCAAGAGAAACGAGATCACATAATGTGGTACAAAGAGTATTTTGAATCAAAATCAGAAGTTCTAGGAGATTTATTGAAGCTAGGATTAAACGAAGCAGATCAGCCCAAACAAATTGAGTCAAACGTGTAGGACTAGCTTAATAATTTTATAGACGTAGCTACTAAGAATAAAAAGATACTTGATCGTATTGTCTACAGTTAATTGATTCTGTTTAATTTATTTATGTAGTTAATAATAGTACATTAAATTACATATTGAGAAGTCTGTAAATGTCAGCAAAAATATGATATCACTTACTATTTCATAGCATCATTTAAAAAATAGGTTCCTTAATAGTTTTCTCATTTTCATCTTTTTAAAAAATTAGGACTTTAAAGCTTTGTCATCTTTCCAACGGATGAATTATTGTTTTCATTCGAGTAGAGCTTAAATTGAGCAGCAAGCGACAAATGATCAGATCCCAAAATTGGATTGGGAATTCTCAACTTTAATCTGTCGCATTCATCGGATGTTGGAAGTGATAAATAGTTCAGCAACTGCAAATTCACTTTATTCGACTGACTTTCACTGGAATAGAAGATGTAATCGACGAGAATCCATTGATCTTGATAAGTTGATACATAGTTAAAGTCATAGCCACTGTTATGATAAGCTGATTGGAAGTCGAACGAATGACGGAGGGTGCCTGTTTGAAAATGATTGACCGTTTCCTTAGTCAACTCAACATCCTCACTTCCATTATGAGCTATCCTATTCTGTTCTGAATGGTACAGCTATAAAATAATAGATAAACATCCTTGAGATTAACACTTCCGAATTTCAATACAAATTTTATATCCGGCTCACCTTGATTTCACTCACGTGTTGACAATTGTCTGTTATGCCGAGTTTAATAGGAAGTAAGCGACGACCATTTGCTTGATTTGTTGGTGATCCTTTGTTAAATTGCATCAATGATCTGGATGACAAATTTGCATAGTTAAGTACGCCTGAAAATAAATAATTAGTGACGTCAGTCAAGTGAAAATGAAATCAAGTTTGCTGCAATTTCTAATTTTTCTGTCATTAGGGTTCATTGACTTATGAAGTCATGAGGTCCAAAACTGTGATAAGTACTTAACACAATTCATCTATAAGTCGAGTTTGTCAAAGGGTGGGAGAGACGTCATTTGTGGACGATCCATTCATGTATTAATATAATTTACCGTTAGTTAAAAAAGTATATGGAGCAGAGTATGGCTTCAAGTTGAAATCTCCAGTCAGAATAACTGGCATGTATGTCTTTTGTCCATTCGAGTCAATAATTTGAGCATGTCTGTCCAATTCAGCCAACAAGATTTGTATCTGAGCTAATCTGATGTCTTCACGTCGCGGATTATACAACAAATGAGTTGTAGCCACTAAAAATTGAATAGATGGATCCGATTTCAAGCAGAGCTTTGCAATTATGGCAACATTTTCACGATTCAGCAACTCAACTCCAGGCTGCATAAATTCAACATTGTGCTCCTCAATCAGTTCAAATAGATCATTCTTATAGAATATCGCGCAACCGTCGCACTTCGGAATAAAAACAAAGGAAATGGCACGAGATTAGTAAACAATGTGACAAGTGTAAACTTTGGTCATATCTTCGATATCAAAGTCATGATAAAAAATAATCACCTTATCGCCCGTACGTTTCTTAAATAGGACACCATAGTTCATGCAATTCAATCTGTTTTGTATTTGCGAGAGATGATTCCATTGAACTTCCTATATTTGTTAGTTATTTAGAAATTGGATGTAAAGTGAAAAAAATGTTGTTTTTTTTGTTAAAAATAAATTCAAGGACATTTCTATTGACATTAGATTCACGTACTTGGCAACATAGAATAGACGGATTTGTTTTGAATATTTCCCCTACGATATTATACAGACGATTATTCCATTTTAATGCAGCACGGGGACTGTCTTGGTATAAATAGCTATGACTTTCTAAAAGTTGTTGACTTAGTATGTTGTAATTGAAAATTGTGAAAATGAATCCAGGTTTGTTTGTTTGTTCGATAGGAATCCACTTTCTTAAGCTTTTAAGCACATCGCGTTGTACACTATAATTGTCCTCTTCATTAAATGACGTTCTTACAAAGTTATTTGCATCCGGATGTCTATATTCTTGATTTTGCATTTTCTGATAAAAATTTCGGAAGCAACAGTAAGTTACATTACTATATTTACTACAAACGGAGTCACGAATTAAGTTCTTGAGCATATCTCGAAGAGCATAACCCAAAAAAGCACTTGTTCTTAGTTAAATCCAATTAAAACTGATTAATTTTTTTTTGTTCACACATTAATTTCTCCTTTTTTTTAATGATCAAAGATTACTTGGGGGACAATAACTGTTTCAATCATTGAGCTAAAATTGTGAAATGTACAGGCATGAATAGACGCTTCATATTGCATATTCACACTGTGCCTGCTTTGATTTCCTTTCTTAATAAATTTTTAATTCAATTTTAAACGAATTGGTGTGAATATTGAAGCTAATAATACGAATTTCATACAGCCGTTAAGCATAATACAATCATAGCTACCTTAGTGAATCGTCCTTGATATTTCGGCATGCTGTGCTCTATTTATCACGTATCTTTTGACACAAATTAATTTTTTTATGCTGCCTTGAAAACGTTACAAAAGTTTTTCTTCATTTAAAGAATTTGTAAGGTTTTCATCGAATTTGTAGGGTTTTGGGAAAATATTCAAAAATAAAAATAACCGTCAAAAATAAAGGACCATGAAAAAATGTAACAAAAACAGCTGTGACTCACATATACTTTTTGTTACTCACTCTCAATTAACATCAAGGTCCAAATGACGCACTTCGCACCATATTCTGTCTCCTGCCTGCTTATGCTTTTAAAGCATATCGACAATAATAAATTAAAATGGGACTAAAACAGATTAGCCTACTTAAAAACAATATTTTGTGTCTTAAATGAGATAATCACATATTAATTTACAAAATTTGTAAAGCTTTACGGAGATGCGCCAATCAAAAAATTTTCATTTGATTGAACCGAGGAAGAAGAAGGCACGGAATCTGTATCTTTCATAATTTTTGTGTACCAATCAATTAAAAGATCATATTCGTGACGGAATAATGACTTTTTGCACCTCAATCGTAAACAACTCAAAAATTCGACTTACATTATGTTGCAATATGTCAATGAGAGATCAAAATTCACAGATTATTAGATCCATTGAGAGCTGATTCGTCTGCAAAATACCTCAATAAAACCAATTGGCATTATTACATTTTTTTTAATAAAGAAAAGACATAAATATTGGGATGGATGATGCAATAATTGTTTCCGTTAATCATACATAGTTAATTGTATACACTAAATCAGTAGGTAAATAATAAAAAAAATAATAATGTGAGAAAAAAATGCCGATGATGATACTATCAGTAAACATGTGTTTATTTCATCTTATTAATTTTTTGAAATTAAGTACATTATGTACCATATTAAAACAATTATATGGCCGAAAAAATTGAGATCGTACCATTTTTTGAGATTACCGTGTAATGAGAACTCATTATTGCCGTCGATAGATGTGTCAAGTAAAACTCCAAGATAAGCTAATAAGACAATGGTAAACATACCAAAAATAAAGTTAATTAATTTCACCCAATGTAATGTCGTCGTAAATTCGTGACCCTTTGTGAGGCAGCAACCTTTGGAATCAATCACACATTTATTTGCAGCTATGCATGCATCTAAAATTTCTGCCAATAAGTTTCTCAATCGGAATTCGACATATGAAAAAATTCCAATGGATAATAATACTGCAGCAAGTTGAATGTTTAATCCATGCAGCGATGACGATATTAAATATGTCAATATTATTGCCTTAAATTTTCCATATCGCTTTAAATTCTCGAAAATGTCTGGCATTAAAAGGGAGAGAAGAAGAGACATGAAAGTGAAATTTTATTATTGTTTATGATCCACAACTTGTAGCTTGTGAAAATGTCAACTAGTTGATCTTTTAGCGCATTTAATAATTTTTAACGGCTCATTAATATTTGAATTTCAAAACCATACAAATGTTTTTTTTCTTCCAAGTAATTTGTATGGTTCTGAAAATTTCAAATTTTGACGGTTGGTCAAAATGAACATGTGACAACTTTACTTTACAACACAACATAAAAAAAAAAGAAATAAAAAGCACTTACAAGTTTTAATCCACAAATGAATGGGTATATTCCACGAAATAACAACAGGAACGAGAGATCGAGGTAATTCGATATCGAGTGGTCGTGTGACTTGGTAGCCAAATAAGTCGGATGATGTACGATACTCAATGCCAGAAATTATGAGACACGCAACAGACATAAATGACACAAAATAATGGCTGCATCGAAATATCAAAGCATCTCTATATGTCACAAAGAATCTGTTAATAGGCATGGGATATAAATTATTAATTAATTTATGTGTCGTCCATTAATGTCCACAATATATTTAATATTCACCTAACATCGTCCGTTAGTAGATAGTTGAGGAAGCATGTTGATAGAAATATGAACACAATCGACATCAAGCTATTGAGAAATGTCTGAAAAAAGACTTTCAGAGACACAAGCTTGAAAGTTTTTGGGGACGTTTGGCAATATGATGAGAATGACACAAATGGACCCAATACAACATTCGCAGGACACAACATATAGCCTGCATACTCATAAATTGCTGGCAATTTGTTTAATTTATTCGAACTTGTGTCAAAAGCTAATGAGATTGTTTTCATCGATATAATTAATGCACTGCCGCGAAGATTTTGCCATATCGTTGTCTCTCGCTCAATTATTTCACTGGAGAGCAATAGAAAAAGTCGTAACATGTGTGTATAATTATTTAAGAATTAATTAAATTAAATTATTGCCTGCCAACTTTTACATTAACCGTTACAACAAAATTTGAATTTTCCCGCCATTTTTGATTTTTGCTATCAAATTTTAAATTGCTAATTTTCTCCTCAAATAAGTAGTTAATTTGCAATTTAGATATTCAGTTTGACTGCAAAATGTGGAATGAACAACATAATCTATTTAAAAATCTTCTTTTCATAGCTTAAAGTGATTAAATTTGCAAATCTTTAAAATTCAAATTTTGTTTGTTTGGGTTAGTAAAAATTCAAAAAAATAAAAACCGTTGGCAGGCAATAGAACCAATTTTGACTTACCATGTAAAAATTGTGATAATTTGAAAGGCTATGGACAAGATGCCTTTCCTTTTAACATTATAAATTTGTAAAAGTTTAAGAAACGCATAGGATATAAACGTTAACAGAAAAACATAATAGTTGCCGTTTGTGAAGAAAATAAACGTTGATAAATATCCAAGTATGGAAGAAGATAAATGCTTTAAAAATTCCGGCAGTAGAGCTGAAAAATTATAATGAATTAATTGAAAAGTGTTATGCATATTAATTAAATATTCAATCTGGTCTCAATTCATTATACACACTTATGGCATATATGCCATGTTACATTTCAATCGTGCACCAACCTGTTTGTCTTATCAGACGAAAGATGAAATTTATCAAAATTAAATAAATTATTTGCTGCGAGATTTGCTTTAATACTGTTTTGCCACAATTAAATGTATCACTTAAATCGTAACTGGATGTCAATTCGTGATCATCGTATGAATACTCGAATGAATCATCGTAGTTGTCTATTTCGTAATCCTCATAATATAATAAACCTTTATCTGACATGATTTATTCTAAAAATGACTTAATTTAAATACATTAAACTAATTTTTAAAAAAATAATAAGTAAAAAGGCCGGATCACAAAAAACTGTTTGTAAACAATCATCCCCGCTGAATCAGGGGTGAAAAATGGATGTCCAGTGCAGAAAGGATACATGCTTTGTATGTAAAGGAATGCTGGATGTTCTATAGAACTGAAATTTAATTTTCTGGATGTTTCAACATTTTATTCTAAAATATCAAATCTAAATAATTAATAATTACAAATTGTGGTCTATATTTGCAGGAACAGCCAAAAAATCCTCTCAAAATCATCATCTAAAATCCCCAACTCTGTGCTGAGCATGCTGAATAGAACATTCTGATTCAAATTTGAATATAACGGTCAGTTCCAACCAGAACAATCATAATGCAGAGATTAACGACAAATAATATTCCACAACATAAAAGTAAAGCGTGAGAATTAATGCACACTGGATTATGAGACATAAATAAAGTCAAAGAAATTTTAATTGGAAAAAAGTGTTATAAACATCTCGTTATTATTACATATCGACATCCTACAATTTACAAGTTTCTATCTCAACAATTTTATATCAATAAACCTACATAAAGTGCGTACAGGAAATTATGGACGATAATATCAAACAATAACAAGGAAATGCAAATTGATAATAAAAGTGAAAAATTGCTTCACTGCATCATCTGATGATCGATCAAATGAATATGCAAGAGTCGTTGAAATTGCATATTAATAAGCTTTTTGTATCAATAGATAGATAGCGAAAGCCCATTTGACCAGATGGACTGAAAAACTTTCTTATCTATAGTAATTTTGTAGCATGCTTCTTTTAATGATATTCAAATTATATTAAAAGCCATCATCATCATCATTATAATCATATGAATATCTAACTGATTTAATTAACCAATGTGAATCTTCGACTTCGATGCTATTTTTGGGCGGTTAAGGGAAATATTTGAATTTTTCAAAACCATACAAATTTTTTTGAGTTTAGGTGAATTTGTACTGTTTTGAAAACATTTGAAGGGTTTTTATTTCAAAAATATTTGAAATTGTATGGTTCTAGAATAATCAGAAAACATTTGAAGGGTTTTGAATTGAATTTGTAAGGTTTTAATTTTTTGAAATCTAAAAAACCGTTAAAATTATGAAAAAATTCTTAATGAGTTAAATTTGCAAATTGAATTAATTATAAGCTGTTATTAACCTTATCAACAGCTGAAAAGTTAAAGAAATCAAGGAAATGCTTAACAAAAGTTCAACAAAAGTTAAGTACCATAAATATTCCAAAAAGTTGTGCTAAATAGCGTCACAAATCAAATAAACAACTTCCACATGTCGTCGCTGAGAAGTCGCATGGCTATTTTCAATATCTCAAATTTTCAAAGGTGCATCAACCGTAAATGTGATGTGAAATTCATTTCAAAGACGATAAAAATTCATCATTATGTTGGCTTTTATATCACCGCGCGTCCACTTATTTATTTATCTGCCGCATCTCCAATGATGAAATTTTATGTTTATATTATTCCAGTCGAAAAATGCTCTATTTGTAACGTCAAAATTATTCCAATAAGGTCCACATTGTTGTTGATTTTTTTTGGATCACAAGATTAAAATGTGGAAGAGATGGAAATGAGGAAAGAAAGATGTGCAACGGATAGTGACAATTTTTTTATTTTTGTTTTCATTTCTTTTGTTGTTGAAATCTTATTATCTAATCTAGATGGACCTCTCATGCGCTAATAAAGCTCGATTTATGTAACAACGAATGAATAAAGGATGTTATCAAGCTAATAGATTGAAAAACTGTCCATTTAACTGGTAGTAAAATGTTAATAACCCCATAATTTTATTATTTTTTCGCATATTCGCGTAAATGAGAGAACCGATGTTAATTCACTCGATTCCTTTATTTGTTTCTGTTACAACCTCTTTTTCTTCTGACGACAAGCATGCTTTATAGCTTTTTATATGCAACCGTGTCGCTTACTCACTCTCTTCATCTTTATTTTGCTTTTATAGCGTATTTTTTGTAAATAGGTTGGTTGATAATACTCTATGTTTGGCTGGATAGTTGGATGGATAGCTGGATGAGTTGAGAAAGAAGCAACCAGACATTGCTTTAACAATTTTCAAAAACCGTTAAAAATTTAAATTTCAAAAACCGTTAAAAATTTAAATTTCAGAAAACCGTTACAAAAATTTGAATTTCAGAAAACCGTTAAAAATTTAAATTTCAGAAAGTCGTTATAAATTTGAATTTGAGAAGAATTCACCTAAGTTTATTTTAATTGCTGCTTCCAAAAATGCGTCCAAGTCCCTCAATCAACAACACGAGTAAATTTTTCAATATTATTTTTTTTCGCTGACTCCTAGCTGCTTTAGTGGCTTTTAATTTTGAGTATAATTTTTTTATGTAGTCAGTCGGCATCAAAACTTCACGCGAGTCGGGCTTGAAACGAGACGAGAGAAATAAAAAGAAAAAATAAAAATCAGCAAGCAAATTGTGGCGCGAGTTAAAGTTCGACAGACACATTATTCTTATTATTGGCTCAGTGCAGTTCAGTGCTTAATGAAGTTGAACAAATATTGTTGAGTATTTTTTTTTTGCATTCCTTTTTTGCATACGTGAAAAAGAATAGAAGCAACATTCGAAAAGAAATTATGTAATAATAAAAACAAAAGTGCAGTACAGCATTTTCTAAATTGTGTAAAAACTTCTTGATGCAAGAATAATATGGTTAGTAAATCATATGTTGTGAGTAAATCGAAAACTGTTGGAAATAAAGAAGAAACATGTGATGAATGTGATTTAAAAATGCAAGCCATTGACCATGTGAAGAATAATAGCAAAAATAAGAATTTTGGTTTCATTATAAACGTAAATGAAATAAGGAGAGAAATGGTAAGCTCAATGTACCGTAGGTCTGGTCAGATTTGTGGTCTTTTGTCAATAACTCACCGGATTTGATATTTTATGCAAATTACTGATTTTTTAGTAAGAATTAGCAAGGATTATACGAATACCTTGAAACTTGTCTATTGATGAATAATTTATTTCCTCTGAATTGACTGGTTCATAAAGATTTTTATTTTCTATTAAGCCTTAAACAAGGTTCATCACGTGATTGAGGAATCAATTAATCAACGGTCATTAAAATTTTGAATTTGAATTTTTTTATTGAGTTTGTAAACAAAAGAATTTATGAAATACAAAAATTCCTTAAATGCATCCTCAAGACATTAAAAACATGAACTTTAATGTGAATGGAATATAATAAATGCCAAGCTCTTTCTGTTAAACTAGTTTATACTATGATTTATAATCGATTAATGGCATTTTAAAGCCAAACAAGAAATTTAATGGATTTTTTTCAAACACAATAAAATTCAAAATAAATTTGACAGTTGCAAAAAATTATCCAATTTAACCCGACCTGACTGTAAATTAAAATAACAATAGCCGAAAAATGTGTGTAATAAAAACGAAACAACGATGACAGAAATAAAATGTGTGAAGAGGACACTTGTACGTTATAGCAAAAAAAATTGTAAAGATGAGAAATAATAACACACATGAGTGGTATTAAGGTGTGTGCTGAATATATGAAAAGTATGCAAGAGAGGCAAGAAGAAAGAATTGATGATGATGAAGATTTATACAAGCAAGGTCGTTCCTAAAGCAGCAAAAGTCGGAAAACTGTAAAATACCCAATTTTTTTTTCTTCTTCGTCTCTTCCACACACGAGAATTGTGTCGATGCTAAGTGATTCCTAATTTATTCAAGTGCGCTGTCATTATTTCTTTGCATTTAGGCTCGGAGCCAAAATTAAAAAGAATTCAGCCTTTGACTTTATTTATATTTACTTATTTCTATAATAATAAAAAATTAATGTATCTTATTGAAATAAGGAACAACAACAAACAGCGCCAACAATAAAACCAGTTTCAATTCGTAGACATTTTTTGTTGTCTTCACTTTTCTTAAAATATGCGAATCTTAATCATCGCGCGAGCTTATAGGTAATGTAAGTAATTTTAAGCATTTATTTCTTTTATGCATTCCCACCAACAAAGCAGCATGCCTCGTTTGACTTTTTTTGTTCTTTCGTAATGGCTAAACGTAAAGTTATTTTTTTAAAGAAATAAATAATTTAATAATAATACTAATACAGCATGCCTTCTCCATGAAATGAAAGGAATCACGGAATTAGATTTTAGCTATTTTGGAAAGGTGTATTACATCTTCATGATTGGAATATTGCACGCTGCAGTGTGTGGACATGTTGATAATAACTGAGGAAATTGAGCTGCAAAAATGGCGTCATGATTCATATGCATGACTTTTCATTAGTTTCTAATTATTTGAGTCATATGATTAATGTGTTTATGCAAGGCTATTTTAATTACCTAGCTTGATTTCGCTACTGTTATTATTTTCTTATGAATTATTACTTATTAAACGATATTTTTAAATGTATTCAGAAAATTCAAAATCTCTAAAAGCATTCAAATTATTATTTAAATTGTAAAACCATTCAAATTCGTTTGAACATGTAATTTGTAAGGTTTTAGAACAAACATTTGTATGGTTTTGTATTTATTAAATTCTAAGAATGTTTCAAAACCGTACAAATTTCTTTGAATTCAAAAATAATTTGTATGGTTCTAGAATTTTGAAATTTAAATTTCCGTTAAAATCCATCCTTCAAAAAATAAATATCAAGGTAATAAAAAGTGCATTTGGGAAGGTAATCTAGCGTGGGAAAGAGCGTAGACAGCTTATTCATCACTTACATTTCCATTGCCTGACTTAGTTGGGCGCATCACATACAAAACGAGAAGAAATGAAAACGAAAATAATCAAGTACGCGTGAGTTGAATGCTGCGATCGTTTAACTCTTTCTTTCTCGCCATGCTCGTCATTCATCTTTTTTTTAAGTCGTTGTCGAACATATTTAAGAATTTTTTCTGATATTTCGCTTGGCATATATTTTTTTTTGAGTTTACGTAACAACTGTCGTGACCTATAAATAAAATTTCGTAATTGAAGAAGTATTTTCCATCCTAAAACAACATTCCAATTGTGTTATGATTTCATCAATAATTTTTCATGGAATAGGAACGTAGAGATGAGAAGATGGTTGGTGAAAAAAGTATAATAATAAAATAGAAGACACACCTTTGACTACATCCAGTTGTTTTGTGTTTAAAAGTCAAGATGAATGAAGAAATAAAGCATGATTCTAATGAATGTTGAGTGAAGCCACCTTATATCTTTATGAACTTAACATTACTTGGGGGGTTCTTGGTTTGAATTGTTTCAATTTAAAGCAAATTAATTTATTTTCTTAACGGAAATTTTCAAATTTTTTGTAACGGAAATTTTTAAATATTTTCATAACGGTAATTTTAGTATCAAAGCTTAAAAACAATTCTGAAACATAATCATGGACTCCCAGAACAAGCAAATTGAATTTATAGATTTAAATTATTTTATTAGGTATTATTTTTTCCCATCCACAAAACAATTATTTCGTTATTTATGGATTCCGTTATAGGTCAAAATGAAGCCTTCAAAAAAATATCTTAACGATGACAATTCGTCTTCAGCAGCCACAAGCAGCACATCATATTGGAACAATATAAATATTATTAATTGGAATAGAGAATGTATAGAGAAATCAGTTAATTATATCGATAGAAGGCTTTTAATCAGAATCTTAGCTGCATGCTTTATGATAGCATTGATTGCATTGATCATAACTTCATCATCATCATCATCAAACTCACCGTCCATTTATAATAAAAGTAGTCTCAATGAAAGCATCATTAACGACAATGAAAGGCAAAGGTTACTGGTCAGCATTAATAAGGCAATTAATAATATTAGCAACGACAGTATTATAGACACTTCGACGAAGATCTCAATTATTGAAGTGACCGCATCACAGCATCATTCGAATAGTGTGCTCACTACCAACAATATAATTGCTCCTCAGAACAGCGAGCATGGTAAAAAATCTAATGATGAAGTTACGCTAACTAAAAATTATGTAAGCTTAATTATGCAATTTATAACCATATATATATACATCTACCTAGTCAGCCATTCTACAGATGTTAACTATCGGAATTGTTTCTCATTTTCCTCATCCATAGGTCGAAAGAATTAATTTCTATACAACATCAAATAAAAATTTATTTTCTGCTAAAGTTTCACCGACACTGCCGTCAATTAACAAAAACTACAAGTCAACATCTGAGATTCCAGTACAAAATTATGCAAACGATTGCGAATCCACATCATTACCATTAGTAATTTATTTTATTTTTTATTATTAATATACATGCTCGCACATATCCAAATATATCTACCAAATATCCAAAATTTATTACATTTTTTCCTTCTTCTTTCTCTCTCTCACTCCGCTTGTCTCTTTGTTATATTTTAACAGAGGCTTAGACGCTTTAATTTGTAATTTATTTAAATTCCTTTATTTAATGGATCTTTTTTTTCCACTGGATCTTCTTTTAATGGGGAAAGTTTTCGAGACCACCCCAATAAACTGGAATGTCGTGATGATTGTCTAACACGCTATCATAGGAATTTAACATTTTTACGATTTTCGATGTCAATCCGTGCCAATTTATTGATTTGCTCTGTTATGAAGCTCAAAATTTGCATTAATTTATATTTAACGGCTTTTCTGAATTTAAATTAATGTTTTTGAAATAAAAGTTTAACGACTTTTTTTTTGAACAGAAATTTAACGATATTTCGAAATTTTCTATCACAAAATTTACGATTTTCGATGTCAATCCGTGCCAATTTATTGATTTGCTCTGTTATGAAGCTCAAAATTTGCATTAATTTATATTTAACGGCTTTTCTGAATTTAAATTAA